>OY992890.1:33481790-33487972 GCA_963921405.1 Cepaea hortensis
GATTTCACACTAAAAAATATCACAGTTGGCTGCTCTGGACTGAAAGGAAGGCGTGTAGAAAATTTCATCTCAATCGGATGGGCCGTTCGCGAGCGCATAAAGGACATACATAGATACATAAATACAGACACACATCCTAATTTATATATAAGATAAGATAAAATATCACAAATGTTTACACATGAGTTTAAGAAACGTGTAGGGGAGAAAAGCAACACGTCAAAGTTTGCAACTTTCGAAAATCAACGAACAATTTCGTAAACTATTTCATAAACGCCAAGAACATAGTGACAATTTACAACAGTGTAATAAACACATTTCAAATGACCCCCTGAATGTTTCTCGATCAAAGCAGAACCATGCATAGACTTCGAGTTAAAAAGGCGAAATCAAAAGACAGTTTGTATCTACATCGCTGTTCGGATTTGTGGCAGTGTTGATGATAAATTTGCTGCACTAAAGACAAGAGCGCTTCGTGCGCTGTTGCCGTTTCAAAATCTTACCTTTGTGAATTTAGATTTCATATTGTTTTATAGTGGTAAATATAAAATATACTTGTAGTTAAGTATAGAATTAGAACTAACTTGTCAATTTCCAATATATCATCATCAAATAAAAAGCTTTGCTCTACAAGATAGGTCAGGGGAAGTCAATAATTACTAGATCTAGTGTTATTTGCTCTATCTAGACCAAAAATCAACGGTTAAAATAGATCGCGAGACATCAGATTGGTTTAATATCAAGCAAGTAGTCCGTCAGGGCTGTGTGCTGTCCCCCTTTGTCTAACGTTTACACTGAAAATATAATGAGAAATGTATTGATGATATAACCATGGAGCAATATCGGTGATCATGAAATACCAGGAAGTAGATATGCTGATGATACATTATTACTATCCGTATCACAGAATGGTATAGCCAAATTAATAACATCAACCCATAAGAATGGTGAAAATCACAACTTATATCTTAACATAGCAAAAACAAAGATAATTCATGCAGATAAAATTAATATGGAGAAAGAAATATATGTTAATGAGGACAATTTGGAGATGGTGGAAAATTTCGAATATCTTGCGTCATTCATTATCAACAAGGAGCGGCTGGCCGAGTGACTAGAAAGAAAATCCTAACCTGTACAGATCGCGGCGACTGCACTAGCCAGGCGGCCTTAATTTCCCAGGCTCAAAGACCCCTCTGCCATACACCGCAAGGTACTATATTGGTAGTAAACCACAGTTTGACAATTATTCATTATCAACAATGGTGAGACAATGAAGGAAATTAAAAGACGAATATCTATTGATATACAAAAATTAAAATAACTGAAAAAGAAATTATAGAGTGGGACAGATAACACTACAATAATTAGATTTTTAAGAGCATGCATCTTTCCCCTTGCAACATACGTCTGTATGATCTGGACACTTATTAAACAAGCTGAACAGTGCATAAATGCCTTTGATGATAAATGTTATAGACGAGTTCTAAGAATATATAGGATAGAGAAAAGAACACATGCATCCATACTACAAGAGCTATATATTGAAGAAGGCTGGCTACTGAAGACGATAAAATAGATAACATTGAAATATTTTGGTCACTTGGAGCGTTATGAACGTTTAGAAAGAGCAATCATGGAGGGGTGTATGCTCGGGTAGAGAGGAAGGCAAGGAGAAAAAAAAAGTCGCTTCAAAGTCGACATGGTCGACTTCATTGTACCGGGTTTTATCCCATATGGCTCGTTCTCTTTCCTTTTCTTTTCTTTGCACAAAGCACGAACTCCGTAGCTTTTAGCGACGACCCACAGGGGTCTCCGAAACATTTAACTCGTAAACCGAAGGGCGCTGCCCGGAATCGAACCCACAACCTTCGGAGCACGAGTCAAACGGCTTGATCACTTCGCCACAGAGACTCCCAAGGAGAAGATGGGTGCAGGATGTGGCAGATGATCTCCAGGTGGGCGTATCGGACGCGGAGCATCCTGCTTATTATCGAGAATTTTACCGGAATGTTGTAGGAGCGAGGTTCTGCAAAGGACATGCTACTGAATGAATTAATGAATTGTTATTTATTGTTTAATTTAGATAAGTTGCTTGCCACTTGCTGCAATAATGACATGTCCCTATAATCGTCATTAGTTCATTCAATACATTAGATTGTATACAATGTATTATTTTATTTTCAGTGTGTATTTTTTATCGTTGTTAATTATTACTGTTTTCAACAAATCATCATCATCAAGTTCTTTGCTGAAAGGCGTGGGCAGTCATGTTTCGCCATCTCACACGGAGACCAGTCTCGAATCAGGTCTGTGTTCATGTCCCGACCATGCCATGTTGCCAAACCATCAAGGTATTTATCCCTTTGTCTTCCTCTTGCTCTCTTCCCATCCCGTCACTAAATTTGTAAGTCCATTTCTCCTCATAACAAGTCAAAAAATCCTTGACTGTCCACGTCTAATTTCTCCAATCAGTCTCCATTTTTCATTGCCTTTTGAAGGAATGTCTCATTTAATTTTCTATCCGCCCATTGCATTTTTGGCATTTTTCTTAAAAACAACAATTCCACCGCCATTAGATGTTTCTCAGCTTGTCTGTTAATTGTCCACGTTTCACAACAAAATAGATTCATTATATAGCACTTTAACACTCTTTTTCACATCGTAATTTTTTATTGGTAAGTATGTTTTCCATTTTTCAGAAGGCCACCTTTGCCATGGCAATTCTTTAACTAATCTCTGCAAAACATTTTCCTTCAGATGTAACGACTGTTGTTCCGAGATATTTATACCGATTTACCTGTTTAAGAATATTTACATTCACTTGGATAAAAACCAATGACCAAGTACTACAGGAGACAAATGAAAATAGTAAATTGATTAGAGAAATTAGACGTAGACAGTCAAAAAATTTTTTGGCATGTTATGAGAAGAAATGGATTGGAGAACTTAGTGACAACTGGCAAGATCGAAGGGAACAGACCAAGAGGAAGACCGAGAGGAAAATACCTGGATAGCTTGGCCACATGGCATGGACGAGACAGGAACACTGAGCGGATCCACGACGCTGGTGATCGAGTGAAATGGCGAGTCATGACCGCCCACGCTTTACGGCATAGCACATGATTGATTGATTGATTTGATGTTAAAGTGTGGTATGTCTTTCTTGTTGGTGACGATCATCTCTTACAGTTCAATTCCAAACCTAGTTTCTCACTGTGTATTAGTTAGTTAGTTAGTCGTGGTTCCAACTTCACAGCAACGGGTCGTTCCCATTATGATCCGTTGCTGTGCCAGGGAATATCACATAAAATGTCCTCACTGCCCCATAAACTATTATTAGTCACTATAAAACCAGCAGCCACACATTACTGCATAAGGCAAAACCAGTCCATTTTGCGACATAGTAAGCTACGCCATTTTCTCAAACATGCAGTTCATGCCACAAACAACCGCGGACAGACAGTAATAAGTAACTGTGTATAATGACCGCAGCCACCAAATTGTGTAGATCCTTCTCGTTATCAGCAGTCAATACTGCATCGTCCGCATATCTTATATTATTGATGTTTCGTCCTCTGAATGCAACCCCTTCCATATCCTCTATATTTTTCGTGATATTTTTACAAAAAGGGAGAAAAGATCTGGAGCCATTACACATCCCTGTCGCACACCTATCCTAATAGGCTGGAATTGATCCATTTTATTATCAATTTGTATGGCAGCTGCTTGTTTCCAGTGGATGTTATTTATAACTTTAAGATATCTTCCATCCAATTGTAGGTCTTCCAGTAGTTACATCATTTCAGTATTTCTTACTCTATCAAATGCTTTCTTATAATCCATGTTGCAAAGAAAAAGGACTTTACTGACTTCTATCGAACGCTCATATATTGTTCTCAGCAAATACACAGCATTTTCTTGTACCTTGCCTTCAACAACCCCACACTGTATTTCACCTATTTTTGATTTTGTATTCCTCCTAACCCTGTACATTATGATTGTTAGTAACATCTTTGCACTATGACTCGGTATGCTGATTATTCGATGTTGATTACATTCCAAGGCTCCTGACTTTTTTCGGAATAGCAATAAATAGTGATTTACATACATCTATGGGAATATCACCATTAATCAATTCGGTTGTTATGTTGTCTGAGCCCGGAGTATTGTCAGTTTTTATTTGATTGAGAGCATGCTGAAATTTAATCTTCAATATTGGTGGTCCTTTCATATTATAAGAAACTAGCTGACCCTGCCCGGCTTCGCCCAGACCCTGATGGGGAGCATGTCATTTAATTCATATAAGTAGTCATATAAGTTCCCGTTCCCGACTGTCTGTCTGTCTGTCTATCTATCTATCTGTCTGTCTGTCTGACCCAGTCCAGCCCATGGTGGAGAGCATCTCATTTAAATCATATAAGTAGTCATATAAGATCCCGTTCCCGACTATCTGTCTGACTGTCTGTCTGTCTTGGGTAAATGGAGGAGGGAGGAGGAAGAGGGAGGTGGAGGAGGGAGGAGGAGAGCGGAGACAGGAGGAGTAGGGAGGAATAGGAGGGAGGAGGAGGGATTAGGAGGAGGAGGGGGAGGAGGAGGGAGGAGGGAGGAGAAGGAGGGAGGATGAGGGAGGAGGAGGGAGCAGGAGGAGGAGAGGGAGGAGGAGAAAGAGGGAGGAGGAGGAATGTGAAGGGAGGAGGAGGTAGAGGGAGGAGGAGGGAGGAGGAGGAGGGAGGAGGAGGGGAGGAGGAGGAGGGAGGAGGAGGTAGAGGAGGAGGAGGGAGGAGGAGGAGGGAGGAGGAGGGGGAGGAGGAGGAGGGATGAGGAGGTAGAGGGAGGAGGAGGGAAGAGGGAGGAGGAGGAAGGAGGAGGAAGAGGGAGGAGGAGGGGAGGAGGAAGGAGTGAGGAGGTAGAGGGAGGAGGAGGAGGGAGGAAAAGGGAGGAGGAGGGAGGAGAAGGAAGAAGGAGGAGGAGGGAGGAGGCAGAGGGAGAAGGAGGAAGGAGGAGGAGGGAGGAAGAGGGAGCAGGAAGAGGGAGGAGGGAGAGGGAGGAGGAAGAGGGAGGTGGAGGAGGGAGGAGGAGGGCGGAGACAGGAGGAGTAGGGAGGAATAGGAGAGAGGAGGAGGGATTAGGAGGAGGAGGGGGAGGAGGGAGGAGGAGGAGGGAGGAGAAGGAGGGAGGATGAGGGAGGAGGAGGGAGCAGGAGGAGGAGAGGGAGGAGGAGAAAGAGGGAGGAGGAGGAATGTGAAGGGAGGAGGAGGTGGAGGTAGGAGGGAGGAGGAGGGAGGAGGAGGAGGGAGGGGAGGAGGGAGAAGAGGAGGTAGAGGGAGGAGGAGGGAAGAGGGAGGAGGAGGAAGGAGGAGGAAGAGGGAGGAGGAGGGAGGAGGAGGAGTGAGGAGGTAGAGGAGGAGGAGGAGGGAGGAAAAGGGAGGAGGAGGGAGGAGAAGGAAGAAGGAGGAGGAGGGAGGAGGCAGAGGGAGAAGGAGGAAGGAGGAGGAGGGAGGAAGAGGGAGCAGGAAGAGGGAGGAGGGAGAGGGAGGAGGAAGAGGGAGGAGGAGGAGGAGGAAGAGGGAGGAGGAAGAGGAGGAAGAGGAGGAGGAGGGAGCAGGAGGAGGAGAGGGAGGAGGAGAAAGAGGGAGAGGAGGAATGTGAAGGGAGGAGGAGGTAGAGGGAGGAGGAGGAGGAGGAGGAGGGAGGAGGAGGGGGAGGAGGAGGGAGGAAAAGGGAGGAGGGAGGGAGGAGAAGGAAGAAGGAGGAGGAGAAGAGGGAGGAGGAGGATGGAAGAAGGAGGAGGAAGAGGAGGAGGAGGGAGGAGGTAGAGGAGGAGGAGGGAGAGAGGGGAGGAGGAGGAAGGAGGAGGAAGAGGGAGGAGGAGGGAGGAGGAGGAGTGAGGAGGTAGAGGGACGAGGAGGAGGGAGGAAAGGGAGGAGGAGGGAGGAGAAGGAAGAGGAGGAGGGAGGAGGAGGAGGAGGAGGTAGAGGGAGGAGGAGGGGGAGGAAGGGAAAGGGAGAGAGGGGAGGAGAGGAGAAGAGAGGAGGAAGGAGGGAGGAGGAGAGGAAGGAAGAAGGAGGAGGAAGAGGGGAGGAGGGAGGGAGGAGGAGGAGGAGGAGGAAGAGAGAGGGGGGAGGAGGTAGAGGGAGGCGTATGGAGAAGGAACACGGGAGGAGGAGCATACTCGTGAG